>LR778273.1:2799928-2829215 GCA_902810595.1 Coregonus sp. 'balchen'
AACACACCCCACACCTTCCTCCCAGCCTCTACATAATCCTAACCCCTTCCACCTCCCCCGAGCGGCTGGCCCCACTTCTTCTCCTCTCCCTTCATCCTCATTTGAGTTTGTTCTGTTGTTTCTGGATGATTAAATTGAAATTGCAACCAACTTTCTATGGCTTGTTTTAGATATAGTGATATTTGAGAGATGATTTCATTTCAAATAACTGAAAGTGAGAGGTTGTAATTTGAATAAAGGGGGAAATGCCATTACTGAACATGTGGTGATTAGAACAAAATATTTTACTCTTGACTTTGGCGAATATTATCGCGCGGCAGTGTCCTAATTGCCTGCGCGCAGTGGACTATTGGCATCGTTTGCCATAGCAGGCTGCATTAGATTAGAACATAAGATTTCACTCTTGACTTTGGCGAATATTATCGCGCGGCAGTGTCCTAATGCTGCGCGCAGTGGACTATTGGCAACGTTTCCATAGCAAGGCTAGCATTAGATTAGAACATAAGATTTCACTCTTGACTTTGGCGACTATTATTGCGCGTAAAGGCCGGCGTGTACTTTGTTTTGGGCGTGCAGTGTATTATTGCGGGAGCACGCAAAGTGTATTGTTTGGGCGCGCAGTGTACTGTTTTGAAGCAAAGCAGCCCTTCCGATAGCCGCAAAGGAGGCCTCCGCAACGGCCAATCGGGGTGGTTGGGGAGATGGTGTCCAATCAGCAGATGCCACTGCCGGCTTATACATTTCACATGGGCATTTCGAGGCTATACTCCGACTGTCTAAGAAGGAAGCTAGCGCCATGGCCAGAACCAAGCAACCGCTCGCAAATCCCCCCGTGGCAAAGCCTACAGGATGCAGCTCGCCGCCAAGGCTGCGCGCAGGAGACCCTCCCCGTTACAGGCCCGGCACCGTGTCTCAGAGAGATCCGTCGTTACCAAAGCTCCACTGAGCTAATCATCCGCAATGTGCCCTTCCAGCGCCTGGGAGAAAAATCGCCCAGTTCTTCAAGACCGACCTGTGCTTCCAGAGCTCCGCCGTGATGGCCCTGCATGAGGCATGAGGCTAGCGAGACTTACCTGGTCGGTCTGTTCGAGGACACCAAACTGTGTGCCATCCACGCCAAGAGGGTGACCATCGTGCCATAGGACATCCAGTTGGCCCGTCTTATTCGCAAAGAGGCGGGGTAAATTATGACCTGATCTCCAAAATCCCACCTCCATATTTCCATCAAAAAGGCACAATTGATATATTTATTCGTGGTCCTCATTGTAGCTCAATTGGTAGAGCATGGCGCTTGTAACGCCAGGGTAGTGGGTTCGATCCCCGGGACGTAAAAATGAATGTGGGACATGACTGTATGTCGCTTTGGATAAAAGCGTCTGCTAAAAGGCTTATTATATATGCGCATTTCTCACCATGTATGTTGTTAACTAACCCGTCTAAAAGCTACGTATGCACGTTTTATTTGCCTGAGGCTTTGAAATAAAAGCATCAATCCAAATTGATTATCTACAATAGTCAAAGTCGCATGGCAGGCCGAAAAACTCCAACCAAACAATTGGCCAAATCAGGATGGACAAAGGAATGCTCGGTGCATGCGTTTGTGAACTGTATAGCGCCTCTGCCCAGTTGGCAAGGGATATTTCCTGTTGAGGGAATTCTGACATGCCAAAGGCACAGTTCAGTACACCCCTCATCCAATAGACCCCGCCACTTCCTTTGGATCCATGTTTACGGTATAGGGGATGCATTTGTTACATACCGTACGTCTCTGATCTGGTCAATATCAGCATTTTGCTCTACTTACTGTGAAGTAAACATATAGTCATCATCATAACATTCGTACATCACAGTATATATCATCCCCCCTCCTGTAATTCTCACAGAAACCCCTTTATTTCGGCAAAAAATTCTACATTTTCCTGGATGTCCCTAGTCTTGCTCAACAAAAATTTTAATCTGTCATCTCTACTTTTTAAGTCACTGCAGCAAAACGATTTTTGAGGTGCATTGATGTAATATTTTGTCATTGAGTAAAGTTATATAGGCTATATATGTAATGAAATCTAGAACATATTGTATATACATATACCAGTAGGGGAGCCTACAGATAAATAATGCACTTGGTTCGAGAGAAAAGTTGCAATCCGTTTTTAATAAAGTAGTACAATTTAAAGGGAGTATGTTAGGGTCAATTACTGAAAAATGTTAACATGCTAATCTTCAGGGGTCATTTTGGAGCACAACGCAGCCCTTTTGTAAAGGTTGTGTTTTTGTTGAAGACCAAAAAAATATTAATTGTCCCTTTCTTCCCCTGAGGATATCCAGTATGCACATATCTAAATCTTACCAAACATAGTTTTTTTTTGGTGCAGTCAGAAAAAGACATTTGCTTTAAGGAGGGGGCGTTTTCCCCCAAGTTACTCTAATTTATACTTCACAAACATACATTTTCATGATGTAGTGTTCCAAATCTGCAGTAGACAAACAAATCTGTAGGTTAACACCAAACAGATAAAGAGGTTATGAATTCAGAGCAGTCGGATTAAGTAACAGTCGCATACATTCTAACAAATGAAAATATCCCATCAAAGTCATTGGAGCATTGCATTGTGGAAAGAAATTACTTTATAAGAACATGTATTGCATGTGAAGCATGCATTTCTAGATGACACCTGATTACGTTTGGTTGAAAAAGTAACCGTATGATTTGGTGTGCTCTACTTGAAATGTGCTTAGAGTTTTGAAACCACTGCCTATTTGATGATTTGTTGTTGTTTTAAGATGATGGCTCTCTGTGGCCAAGGTGAATAGTACTTTTGATCCAGCAGGTGGCGCTAAACCCCTCCTGGACTTGGACCACCCTCACTGCCTCAGATATGACACCTTTACATTTACATTTACATTTAGTCATTTAGCAGACGCTCTATCCAGAGCGACTTACAAGGAGCAATTAGGGTTAAGTGCCTTGCTTAAGGCACATCGACATTGATTTTCACCTAGTCGGCTCGGGGATTAGAACCAGCGACCTTTCGGTTACTGGCACAACGCTCTTACCCACTAAGCTACCTGCCGCCCCTGCCTGGACCACCCTCACATGCCTCAGCATATGACACCTGCCTGGACCACCCTCACTGCCTCAGCATATGACACCTGCCTGGACCACCCCCACTGCCTCAGCATATGACACCTGCCTGACCACCCTCACTGCCTCAGCATATGACACCTGCCTGGACCACCCTCACTGCCTCAGCATATTGACACCTGCCTGGACCACCCTCACTGCCTCAGCATATGACACCTGCCTGGACCACCCTCACTGCCTCAGCATATGACACCTGCTGGACCACCCTCACTGCCTCAGCATATGACACCCTTCTCTCCTGGACCACCCTCACTGCCTCAGCATATGACACCCTTCTCTCCTGACCACCCTCACTGCCTCACATATGACACCCTTCTCTCCTGGACCACCCTCACTGCCTCAGCATATGACACCCTTCTCTCCTGGACCACCCTCACTGCCTCAGCATATGACACCTGCCTGGACCACCCCTCACTGCCTCAGCATATGACACCCTTCTCTCCTGGACCACCCTCACTGCCTCAGCATATGATACCCTTCTCTCCTGGACCAGCCTCACTGCCTCAGCATATGACACCCTTCTCTCCACTCTCACTTGTTGCACCTCCACTGCCTTCTCATAGCCTCACACCCACTATAGCCACACTATGAGCACCCCCATAGTTGCAGCACTTTGGTACCCCATCTCCAACACTTCCGCTACTCAGGCTCTCTCCCACTGGCAAAACCTCTTTTTCTCTTTACAGACTGTTGCTCACTCCCAACCCTGGAATTTATAACTCTTTAAAATGCCGTTCGGTACATAGCCCTCCCAATATAACTCCTATATCCTATTGTTTACCATTATTTGGCAGTGCCCGAGTCCTTAAATGTACCAATAGACCCTCTCTCCCCACCCCTCGTTGCTTGCAATCTGTGTACAGTGGGGGAAAAGTATTTAGTCAGGACCAACAATTGTGCCAATTTCTCCGCACTTAAAAAAGAGTGAGAGAGTCTTAATTTCATCATAGGTACAAGCGTCAACTCTTACAGACAAAATGAGTATTGTGTTTCTCCAGAAAATCACATTTGCGGCCGCCCGACGCCATCCCACGAATTTAGTGTCATTTTAATTGAATTTTCAGTTTGCAACATTGGTGGTGGAAAATAAGTACTTGGTCAATAACAAAAGTTTTCTCAATATTTCTATTCATATACCTTTGTGGCAATGACACAACAGTCCAAACGCTTTTACAGTAAGGCTTCACATGGTTTGCACACAACACTTTTAGCTGGTTCATTTTGGCCCTTGCCCCCTCCTTCAATCTCCGCTAGAGGCCGTGAAATGTTTTGGGGCTGTCGCTGGCAAACACGCTGTGACTGCTTTCACCTCCCCCAAGTTTTCTATGGGTTTGTAGATCTGTAGTGACTAGGCTACGGCCACTCCAGGACCTTGAAATGTACTTCTATACGAACACTCACACTCCTTCTTGATCCCTGGAGTGTGTGTGTTTGGGATCCATTGTCATGCTGAAAGACCCAGCTACACAACTGTTCATCTTCACTGCACTTGCTGATTGTAGATGGAGGTTTTTCACATCAAAATCTCACGAATACATTCGGGACCTCCGCATGCTTCTTTGGTCCCATTCAACACGTCCTATTCATTTTTTTACACCAAAAAAGTTATCTTTTGGTTTCATCTTCACATATGACCTTCTCCCCAATCCTCTTCTGGATCATCAAATGCAATTCTAGCAACTTCAGACGGGCCTGGACATGTACTGGCTTAAGCAGGGGGACACGTCTGGCACTGCATGATTGAGTCCCTGTCGGCGTAGTGTGTTACTGATGGTGGGGCTTTGTAACTACTTTGGTCCCAGCTCTCTGCAGGTCATTCCCTAGGTCCCCCCCTTGTGGTTTTAGATTTGCTCACCGTTCCTTGTGATCATTTTGACCCCCCGTGATGAGATCTTGCGTGAGAGCCCCAGATCGAGGGAGATTATCTGGTACTTGTCTGATCTTCCATTTCATAATAATGCTCCCACAGTTGATTTTCTTCAACAGCTGCTTACCTATTGCAGATTCAGCTCCTTCCCAAGCTGCGTGCAGGTCTACAATTTTTGGTTCCTGGTTCCTTGACAGCTCTTTGGCTCTTGGCATAGTGGAGTTTGGAGTGTGACTGTTGAGGTTCAAGTTCAAACAGGTGCCATTAATACAGGTACTAGTGGTGGATACAGAGGAGTCCTCTTAAAGAAGAAGTTTACGGTCTGTGAGCGCCAAAACTTTCTTTTTGTAGGTGACCAACTACTTATTTCCTCCACCATAATTTGCAAATAAAATGTCATTAAAAAGCCTATTGACACACACACAAACCACATATATATATTTATATATAGTATATAATTACATCTAATATATATACACTTTACATTGATGGAAGTTACAATCCTATCTCTTATATTAAAGCGATCTAAACCTCCACAAAAAAAAAAAACCTGTCTGATTAGAATGAATAATTCCGACAATACCTTTTTAATTCTATTCGCTATACTAGTCTTCAGAATTTTTGCATCAACACACTGAAGTTGTAGGGGCCGTCCAATTTTTTTAATGGACTGATCTGTATGTATGTCATGTCATAGTATTGTTTGGACCTAGGGAAGTTTCTACAGTGAGGGAAAAAAGTAATTTGATCCCCTGCTTAATTTGTACGTGCGCCCACCGACAAGTATGTGAGGTACTAAAAGTTCCGACAATTTAAATAATAAATACACATTTAAATATTACTTAAAGTGTGTCATTAATTAATTAAATTAGAAGTAAATACATCAATTTTTAATTAAATGTATCATTACTTAATTCAATACCTGGATTTCCATTTATGTACAATACTATAGATAATTATTGATTCACTATTTTACTTTCCTTTCATATCTGCCTTGCAGTGATTCAAGAATTACTTAAAACTGTCAGAAACTGACCCATCAAAAGTTGGTAGGCGGAACCTAACCGCCATTGTTACAGCCTCTGCAATCAAGCCATACAAATCAATTCCAGATAATGGATTGGTGATTGCAGAGCTACTGCGAACACATGCCAATACACTGGTCGCTAGTCCCCTTCAATAAGTTCCTCTGCTTTACTAGCTACATGCTCTGGTTCAGCATGTCCTGCGTCTACAATCCTCTGCTAGTTTAAAATGTCCTAACCAACATCCCTGGAAATTTACGAGATCCTCCATTTCTCTATCCAGGTTGGCCTACTCTAACTACTCCTACGTCAGCAGACCAAAGCATGGATCAGACTTAAATTCGCGGTTAGCCCCGCCCACTGACTTTGATGGGTCAGTTGGACGTTTGAAGTAATGTCGAATCACTGCCATCAGGATCATGAACTGTAAATTAAATTTGAAATAATTATATAATGTATTTTAACATCAAATGAATCGGTATTTGAATTAATTCATGATACTTTAATTACACATGGTAGTATTTTAATACTAATTTTTAATTAAATTAATGACACATTTAGTAATATTTAAGGTGTATGTATTTATTTAATTGTGGCACTTTAGCCTCCATAACACAGACAATGTCACGTCATAATTTTTAATTGGTAGGTTTATTGGAACGTGAGAGGACAGAATAACAACAACAACAATCGCATAAAAAAACGCATGTCAAAAATGTTATAATTGTTTGCATTTTAATGCCAGGGAACAGTATTTGACCCCTCTGAAACATGACTTAGTACGTGGTGGAAAAACCCTTGTTGGCAATCACAGATGTCGGACGTTTCTTGTAGTTGGACCATCCGCCCCCAGGTTGGCACACCTTTCAGGGAGAATTTTTGTCCGCACTCCTCTTTGCAGATCTTTCTCCAAGTCATAAGTTTGAGATTGCCATTTGGGGCACCTCAGAACCTTCACTCCCTCCACGATTTCTAATGGGATTAAGTCTGGGACTTTGCTAGTTCACTCAATGGCACCTTAATGGTGCTCTCTTGAGCCCCTCCTTTGTTGCCTTGGCCGTGTGTTTTGGTCATTGTCTGCTGGAATAACCCTCCACAACCCATTTTATGCCCTGGCTGAGGGAGGAGGTTCTCACCCAAATTGACGGTACAGGCCCTCCATCCTGTCCTTTGATGTGGTGAAGTTGTCCTGTCCCCTTAGCATGAACAACCCCCCCAAAGCATAATGTTTTCCTCCAACCTCCATGTTTGAACGGTGGGATTGTGTTCTTGGGGTCATAGGCAGCATTCCTCTCCTCCCAAACACGGCGAGTTGAGTTGAGGCCAAACGTACTTCCTTTTGGTCTCATCTGACCCACAACACATTTCATCACCCATTTCCTCCTCTGAATCATTCAGATTTTTCATGGCAAACTTCAGACGGACCTGTATATGCTTTCCTTGAGTAGGGGGAACCTTGCGGGCCGCTGCGAATTTCATCCTTCACGGCGTATGTGTTACCATTTTTTTCTTGTCACTAGGTCCCATCTGCCTTGAGATCATTGACCCTCCCCGTGTTGTTTCTGTGGGCTGATTCCTCACCGTTCTCATGATCTATTGCACTCCACAAGGTGAGGATCTTGCATGGACACCCCAGTCTGAGGAGATTTGACAGGTATTTTGTGTTTTTCTTCAATTTTGGCGAATAAATCGCACAACCTGTTGTCACCTTTCTCACCAAGCTTGCTTGGCGATGGTCTTGTACCATCCAGCTTGTGTAGTCTTACAATCTTATCCCTGACAGCCGTGGAGAGCTCTTGTCTTGGCCCTGGGAGAGTTTGGAAATCTGATTGATTGATTGCTTCTGTGGACAGGTGTCTTTTATACAGGTGACAAATTGAGTTAGGAGCACTCCCTTTAAGAGTGTGTCTCCTAATCTCAACTCGTTACCTGTATAAAAAGACACCTGGGAGCCTAAGTAATCTTCTGATTGAGATGGGGTCAAATACTTCTTTTCCCTCATTAAAATGCAAATCAATTTCTAACATTTTTACATACATTTTTCTGGATTTTTTTGTTGTCCTCTCACTGTTCAAATAAACCCCATTAAAATTATAGACTGATCATTTCTCTTTGTCCGTGGTTAAAAACGTCAAAATCAGCATGGGATCAATACTATTTTTCCCTCAACGTAATAATGTGTTCTTGGGGCCATGGAGTCTACTTCCTTTATGTCCAAAGGAGATTAACTGATGTTTTTATAAGCATGAATGGATGGACAGGATATCTGGACTTGGTAAAGAGTAATAAACATCAAAGAATGGGAGTGCTCATTGACCGATGGCCAGATGGGGTTGAAGAAATTGTGCAACCAAGGAAGTATAAAAGCTGTGAGATTTCTATGTATGGGCAGTTCAAACTGCAATGGGGGCAGGCTAATGTCCGTTTGTTAGATGAACCCACGAGCCTCGTGATCAATAAATACTTGTAAATCTCCACAGATGCTCTAAGTAAATTCTTCCATCCCCCACTTCTCAATACTATAATTCATCATAACAGCTGGCGTCTTCACGTACAGGATACAGGCTACAGCTCAACAACAGGTAAGCCAAGACTTTCCATTCTATATTATGTGTAAATCTCTTATCTGTGGTTAAGCTGAGTCTTGTAACAGACTCTTACAATTCTATATTATTTGGGTATGAGTGGTATTGATTATGTTAGAGATTTATCAAATTAGACACTGACATGGTGCTAGGATCGTACACAGGGTGGTGTTAAGAGTAATTAGTACACAAGACACAAGTGCTCTACAGGAGTGGGTGTAAACTTGATGTGTTGTGTCATCATGGAATACTTTATGAAATAGAGAGATGTGTTGTATCATTATGAAAAAATAAACGTCTTTGGTAGGGTGAAACGAGAAAGATGCGATGTTCAAGTCCTCGGCGATCAACGTCTTTGGTAGACGAACTTAGAAAGCTGCAAGGTTCGATTCCTCAGCGATCAACGTCTTTGGTAGACGAAATAGAAAGTGCGAGGTTAAGGCCTCTGCCGTCAGGGATTTAAGGTGAAATCCCTGGTAGATAGATTACAATTAAAATAAACCGTATTTCATTTACGGAGTAAGAGCCATATAGAAGAGAAGTCCAACTTAAGGAGGGTCAACCTATATGAGAGGTAGATGCTGTATAACAAACACGACGAATAAGGTGTGTGAGTTGCTCCAAACAGGAAGGAGGGACAGAAAGCAATAAGTCATATGATAGAAAGAGCAGAGATAGTAAACCTGTTGTAATTTAGCACCAAAATTCTAAATAAGCAAACAAAATTTTAATATAAACTCCCCGTGTGGAAATTTGATGCAAGTGTTTATTTTAACTAACATTGGCTGAACTAATACTTAAAAAAATGTGGAACCATATCTAGTATGATTAGGTCAGCTGTTAACAATAATTCAATATCCTCAATAAGATAGTTAAAGGGGGTAAATTACAATAGCGCGAAAATATATCATTGAAATAATCACGTTAAGCATCACGAAATGGGATTTAGATTATAATGGAAAGAGGCTATAAAGCATGCGTTTTAGGAGCGCACAAATTCTTTGATTACCTAGAAGTTTCTTAACGGTCTATATTGTAGTTTTGTGACAAATTTGAAAATATGATCAATTTTCTGTATGGGTAGGTTAATATTAAGATTTCATAAAATAATAATTGAATAATAATTATACATTGTCTTGCTCACCACAACGTAGACGTACGTCATGGGTTGGAAGTAATAATAATGGTTGTTCCTAAGTTTGTACCGTAGTTGGATATGTTGGATCGGAGATAAATTTAAGAATAAACTGACTCGTGAGTAAAGTGGTTTAACGAACGCAGTTATAATTCTTGTTACAGTCAATAATCCAATTTGGGTTTCCATCCACAATTTAACTCATTATGGGAATATATGTAATAAGAATTTCTTATGTCGCAAGTGAAACATATCCATTTAAATAAAATCGCAATCTATTTTCCAAATCACAATGACTGTGTTTGACTCGTGACTTCTAATTTATAATTTATTCATTTTGAAACTTAGAGATTGCAAAGAACCACTTGAAATACCTTTTTATAAGGCTTTTTCTTTGTAATTTTGTGTCGTTATTATTTACCAGAGGTTTAAGACTACAACATTGTAGTTGGGCTATTTGGGACGTATTGTCTTTTCAAAAAGGCATTCGGGTTCATGGTACTCAGATCTCAAATCTGGGTTTGGGACTTGTAATTCCCACCTGATGGTAATGTGGTGGCTTGAATGGATACTACAAGTATATTGGTTTGGGTTGATGTTTTGAATGTAAGATTTGTACGTGGTGCGTGGTTTAAATAGAAAGACTCACTTTTACCAGGACAAGAGCGAGATGATTGCGTGGTAGTTATATTTTTTGTGGTTGCCTAGGTTTGCCTAAAATAAACATTGAGAATGGTGGCCTAATTTCTATAAATAAATTGGAAATATTGAAAATATGGATATGCATTAAATATATATGTTAAACTACAGCAAGTGTTTGGTCTTACTTGTTAGCCTACGTAGAAAGTGATGTTACCTACATCTGCCATATTCTGATAAGGAGGAGTGATGGTTCATATGAGAAGTGGCCTATGAATTTTTAGTTGATTCCAAAGACATAGGATATAGTTTTACACGCATGGAAGAAGTGATGTCTTATATTTTAGTGAAAAGTGAGCAAGGTAACTTAGAGAATATAGGAATTTAAACAAACTTTATGGATAATGTAGCTTTTGTTAGAAGTATTATGGAATACATCTTAATAATAACTGAACCAACACGACGTTACTACCGCACATTTAGTGGTTAATGTTGTTACGTTAGTTTTTTAAACCCTACGATAGCGGTAAATGCAAGAGACGCGGTTTTAGCATGGAGGTTATTTGGTATACTAGTAAGAGGGGTTTTTCCATATTTTGTGGGTGTTAGCACCTGGGTCTCATGACGTCCAGACATAAGTGTATTAAATGGGTTAAGTTACATTACAAGATCAGATGTTTGCTGTAGAGAAGGATGTCAAAAGGCTTGTGAATGTTAGCGGTGGTGAAATGGCTAGCTAGTTAGCCGTGAGAGCTAGTGGGGTTTCATTGGTACTTAACTTGCTCTGTGAACTGGAAGTAGTTGCTTTGGCAAGGATAGTCTAGATTTTGTTGAGCGACGTGTAGGTGGTTTTTTTGACATTGTAAATGTTGTCGAATTGTGTAAGAGGGTTCCTGGTTCGAGCCCAGGAGGGAAAACCGAAAGCAATATTTACATGATCTAGTGACCCCTAGATTACTGATTCATTTAAACATTACATGAAAGGAATTGTCTTACAGCCACATAGCGAATAGTATAACATGTATGATAAAGTTTGCATATCGGTGACTAGTGTTTTTGTTTGTTTTGAACTATAACGTCCACAGAGAAATAGTATTTTTGTTGAGGTACCGTTATTGAATGGTGGAAAGGTACGACTAGAGAAAATAGATATTGTAGAGGGTTTAACAAAGTAAGTAATTCATTGGTGATGAGACATGTGAATTAATGTTGAATTAAATTTGTTTTGAAGAAGGTTTAAGTAGGTTATTGGGATATGTTGAAAGGTTAATTGGATTGCGTTAAGTTAGACTGGTATAAAATATTATTTATTATCAAAGTCTTGAAAATATGTATTAGGTATTAGTGGTTTGTGGATACAATTTACTAATGACAATTATTTCGTAAGAGTGGTGATCGGACGTTTTATCGTTTGGGTAATATACACATACATGTAGGAAAGCATGGATGAATATGAAGAACATGTCTAGATAGTTGATATGGAACGTTATTTGATCATGGTAATCTTCATTCACATTATATGTTTGTGAAACACATTGAGTTATGCACCAGTTCCTTATTTCTAAACAAATGAATAATCTGTTTATGGTATAGGTGAACAATGGATATAGTTTTTACTATGATGATGATGGATTAAATAAACATTTTTTGTAGTTATTTAGTTATTACATAGGGGTTATTCTTAAAAAACATGAAATGCCAACAAGTTGGGATGATTACATTACCAAACTATTTGGCTTTTTGCTCATTATTATGAGAATTACAGAGGATCAGTCTGAAGGGATAAATCAATTCGATATACTCATGGTAAAAACTCAGAGGAATTGAGAGGTTTTTCATCTTTTGAGGAGATTTTAAATCTTTTTATGGAGTAGTTAGAGGAATTAAGATTGATACAAATGATTATTGTGAGATAAGGACTGTTATATCTGTAAATGTTTTGTGTGTACTAACTTCTTTGGATTATCTGTTTTGTAATTGATGTTAACGAAAATGTATAATTTTCTCTTTGCCATGAGAAAGGAATTTGCTTATCATTGGATTGTTTGCCCGGGCTAGGGGTGAGCATCTTCGTGGAATTAATGCAGTATTAAAGGGGGTCGTAACAAGAGGCTACCACTTAATAACGCAGCTGGCTATTGTTGTTTGTTGTTTTTTCATGGGTTTGTCATACATAAAATCACAACACCTAGTATGGTGTGTATACAGTGAAGGAAAAGTATTTGATCCCCTGCTGATTTTGTACGTTGCCCCATGAACAATACAATATCATTCTATACTTTCATGGTAGGTTAATTTATTTGAACCGTGCGAGACATAATACAACAAAAAAAAAAGCCAGAAAAACGCATGTCAAAAATGTTATGAATTGAATTTGCATTTAATGAGGGGAATAGTATTTTGACGCACTCTGGTCAAAACATGATTATAACGCCTTTTGTTACACCAATCACCAGAAGGGTCAGACGTTTCGTGTAGTTTGGCCACCAGGTTTGTCACAGCATCCTCAGAGAAACCTTCAGCTTCTCCACAAGATTTCTAGGGGATTAAGTTCTGAACTGGCTAGGCCCACTCCAGGTACCTTAAATGTGCTTTCTTTGTGAGCCACTCCTTTGTTTGCCGTGGCACAGGTTTTTTGGGGTCATTGTCCTGCTGGAATAACCCATCCACGACCCCATTTTTTTTTTGTTGCACACACTGCAGCAGGATTTTGGCCCACTCCTCGATACAGACCGTCTCCAGATCCTTCTTATTCTGGGCTGTCCGCGGGGCAATACGGACTTTCGCTCCCTCAAAGATGTCTATTTGGTTCAGGTTCCTGGAGACGGCTAGGCCACTCCAGGGCCTTTGAGATGCTTCTTACGTGAGCCACTCCTTAGTTGCCCTGACTGTGTGTTTCGGGTCATTGTCATGCTGGAAGACCCAGCCACGACCTCTTCATGCTCTTACTGAGGAAGGAGGTGTTTTGGCCAAGATCTCGCGATACATGGCCCCATCATCCTCCCCTCAAATACGGTGCAGTTGTCCTGTCCCCTTTGCAGAAAGCATCCCCAAAGAATGATGTTCCACCTCCATGCTTCATTCACGGGTGGGATGGGTTCTTGGGGTTGCTCATCCTTCTTCTTCCTCCAAACACGGCAACATGGACAGTTTAGACCAAAAAGCTCTATTTTTGTCTCATCAGCATCTGACCTTCTCCATTCCTCCATCTGCATATCAGCCAGATATGGTCATTGGAACACTTCACGGGCCTGGACATGCGCTGGCTTTGAGCAGGGGAACCTTTCGCCTGCACTGCAGGAATTTAAACATCCATTGACGGCGAGTGTGTTACTAATCGTTTTCTTTTCTTTGAGACTCGGGTCCCAGCTCTATTCAATCATTGACAGGTCCTGCCTTGTATTCTGGTCTGATCCCTCACCTTCCTCATGATCATTGATGCCCCACGAGGTGAAGATCTTGCATGCCCAGCCTAGTTGTAAGTGACGTTCAATCTTGAACTTCTTCCATTTTCTAATAATTGCGGCAACAATGTGTTTCCCTCGCACAGCTGCTTTGGCCTAGTTGTCCTGTACCCCTCCCAGTTCTACACATTTTATCCCTGATGTCCTTACACAGCTCTTGGTCTGCCATTGTCGAGAGATTGACGCTGTTTGATGCGTGTTGGCAGGTGTCTTTATACAGTAACGAGTTCAAACAGGTGCATTAAATATGGTATGATTTGAGAACAGGGGCTTTCTTAAATAAAAACTAACAGTCGTGAGGCCGGAATTCTACTGGTTGGTAGGTGATCAAATAACTTATGTCATGCAATAAAATGCAAATAATTACTTAAAAATCATACAATGTGATTTTCTGAGTGTTGTTTTTAGATTCCGTCTCTCACGTTAAGTGTACCTTGATAAAAATTGCAGACCTCTAATCTTTGTAAGTAGGAAAACCTGCAACATTGCATGACTCAAATACTTGTTCTCCCCACGTATATTATAGATATATTTTATTTTTATTTTTTAAATATTTTCTTAACGCTATTTTCTGAAAACGCATTGTTGGTTTATTGTAAGCTAAGCATTCACGGTAAGGTTCTACACCTGTTTTATTGGCGCATGTGACAAAGACAATTTTTTATTTGAATTACGTCTCACCCCCGCAAAACATTTTATTTATGGCTTGACTTCTAAATTCTGATTGGTTCTATTTTAATAACTCCCAAAAATAAAAGATGTGTAACTTTGCATTAGGACTTTGATGCACATCTATGCAAATCCAATTTAAATGTGGGTTACGTATATTTTTCCTGTATTTCAAACCGTTTAATGCAGACTTTACTTTTCTACAAGAGACTCATGCTGTTCTTTTTTCTTCTCTCCGAAATAGTTTTTTTTTTTTTTTTTAATCTTGGGGTAACGAAATCATATGGCACCACCATTCTGTAGGTGTACAGTTTTAAGGTGGATTTACAGTGCCTGGAAAAGTATTGGTCCCCCTTGGCATTTTTCCTATTTGTTGCAGTTACAACCTGTAATTTAAAACAGATTTTTCTTTGGTTTTCATGTAATGGACATACACAAAAATTTCCAAATTGGTGAAGTGAAAAAAATAACTTGTTTCAAGAAATTCTCAAAAATCAAGTAACAGAAAAGTGGGTCATGCATATGTATTCACCCCCTTTGCTATAAAGCCCATAATAAGATCGGTGGCAACATTACCTTCAGAAGTCCACATACTTAGTTCAATAAGTCCACACTGTGGTTCCAATCTAAGTGTCACATATCTTGTCACATGATCTCAGTATATATACACCTTTTTCTTAAAGGCCCTCAGAGTCTGCAAACCACTAAGCAAGTGGCACCACCCAGCAAGCGGCCCCACGATACCAAGAGCTCTCCAAACAGGTCAGGGAAAAGTTGGGGAAAGTACAGATCAGGGTTTTGGGTATAAAAAAAAAGATCTGAAACTTCTGAACATCCTACGGCTCACCATTAAATCCAGTTAAAACAATGGGAACAATTGGCACCACAACAAACCTGCCAAAGAGGGCCGCCCCACCAAAACTCAAGAAACGGACCAGGCAGGATGGTGTTAATCAGATAGCAACAAAGAGACCCCAAGCTCCCGAGTGGCGCCGCGGTCTAAGCACTGCATCTCAGTCGCTTGACCCCCTGGTTCAGTTCAGGCAGGCTGTATCCCAACCGGCCGGATTGGGAGTCCCATAGGTCGGCGCACAATTGGCCCATCTCGTCTGGTTGGCCGTGTGGCGGTCATTGTAAATAACAATTATGTCTTAACTGACTTGCCTAGTTTAAATAAAGTTAATAAAGAACCTGAAGGAGCTGGCAAAGCTCCACAGGGAGGTGGGAGTATCTGTTCCATGAGGACACTTTAATCCGTACACCCCAGAGTTTGGGCTTTACGGAAGAGTGGCCAGAAAAAAAGCATTGCTTGAAGAAAAAAATGTGCAAACACATTGTAGTTATGCATCTCAGTTCTGTTTTTTTGTCGTATTTCTTGTTTGTTTTATAATTAAAAATATGTTGTATCTCCACTGTGTAGGGGCCTTGTTTGTGTAAATCAAATGATACAAACCCCCCAAAAAATGCATTTTAATTCCAGGTGTATGCAACAACATAGGAAAAATGCAAGGTGTAGTGAATAATTCGCAAGCCCTGTACACCTGCTCTTTAAGTTACAAGTCCCTCAGAAATTGCAGCCTCAAATAAATGGTTCACAAGTTCAAGTCAGCAGACACTCTCAACATGGAGGAAGGAGACGGTCGTCGGGTAAGCTTGGCTTATACATAGCTTGGGCTTTGTCGAGTAAGCTTAACGATTTTTGAATTGTAGTTATTATTGTAGGTCGGTAGCGTGGGTTGTTGTATTGTAATTATCTTAGGTTAGTATTGTATTGTATTGCGGCTTGCCGGGTGTAGCACGAACTACTAGCTAGCTAACTCCCCACTGGTACAGGCTGGCGAGTAGCTATTAGCAACGGTATAGTTTGTTTCCAGAGGTGGGTTAGAGTAGACCAAAAAGTGTACTCAAGTAAAGTACTGTTCTTCAGAATAATATGACTCAAGTAAAGTTAAAAAGTAGTCATGCCAAATAATTACTTTGAGTAAAGTAAAAAAGTATCTTGGTGAAAAACCTTCTTAAGTACTGAGTAACTGTTTGAGTACTTCTGATTTATATTTTTTACACACACAACAATCAGACACAAAAATACAAAATAATATCTTTACTGAATTACACATAGCTAATTTAAATAATTCAGGTAAATTCAGTATAAAAATAAAAAAATAACAGATAAAAAATAAATAAGCCACAGTAACACAAATTTTCCACCGTTATACTTTTTTACACCAGGCCGAACTAAACGATGCAGCCCAAAAACTCTTCATAAACTGTGTGTGGTCTCCACAGTGACAGACCAACAGAAGGAAACACACAAACATTCATACTCAGGCATGCTGAACAGAAAACTCACTCCAGAATGAAGCGGTCACTAAAGAATCAATAGGTGTTGATGTAGCCTACTCATCTACCTTTGTATTGTCTCAATCGGCAAGCAACAGCCCTTTTTCTGTGTGCCCTATAAATGAAATACACTCTTACTGTGATTAGCCACACGCACATTCACTGAGCAGAGGAAAGAGCAGCAGTCCATGATAGATGGCCAAATCAAACATGATTTGCAGCCTAGTCTCCAGAACATTACAACTGGTGTACTGAATGCATGTTCTCTAAAAGGCATCAGATGAGAGTGATGTTAAGTTGTTAGATCGGGCATGATGTTTACTTCCAGTTCCAATACTAACAAGAAAGTCAGCAAAAAAAGTCACACGAACTATATGCCAACCTCTGTGGTTTGTCACTGTACACACTATAATGCCTAAATGACAGTAACATTATACCGAGTTACATAGGGCCATTCCTACTGGTTCACATTGAATTGATAACTATAACGACTTTACCGGACCAGACTTTAAGAATGTTCTTCCCTGTGGTTCCCAGGATGTCTGAATCTTGGTAGGATATTGCTGCTGCAATCAGCTCCGGCTCTTTCATGACGTCTCCAAAACGTTTCTGGTCCCTTGCTGCGGGCGTGAACCAGTAGGTGTACAACATTTTGCAAGTTTGACTCCAACTTCTTCAGCTGTCCCCAACTGGTAAAGTGTTGGCAGCAGGAAGGCCCTATGCATAACAAGATGATTCCCCTTGGAGGATATTAAGGGCCATTGCAAACAGGCCCTTCAATCCACAGCAGCATACCGACCAAAAAAAACCATTTTCAGCTGGATTGACTATAAAAGATGTACTTAAATTACTTATGCTATTTCTGTACAATTCTTTATTATACCTTGACTGTAAATACAATATTCTATATATAAAACCCATATATATATATATAAACCATTTTTCAGTGGATTGGACCTATAAAAGATGTCACGATAAACAATTACTTCTAGCTATTTCTGGTACCCTGTCTTTATATACATTGACATGTTAAATACAATATATATATACATATATATTTCATTCAATCATCACATTGCCACACCATATGCAAAGAAACTTTGTTACTTGAGACAAGTGGATTCCAACCATTAATCAGCAAGGCTTATTTACTTTGATGATTCTTTCAAAACAAAATATACATTTTGGTCAACTACATCTTTAAATCTTGTAATGGCTTCGAGCACATTGCGAATTGCTTGCTTCTCCTTGCTCTGTGAATGCGCACTACTCCTTCTACAAACAGCGAGGAACCGGAGCTCCGCGGGTCTGATTGGGTCGGAGAAACTGCAGCTTGCATTCACGTTCCACTGTTTCATGAGCCCATGGTTGACCTGCTGTTTATTATTCCCAAGAGCATGACATTTTGCAACAAGCAGACTCGCGACAAGCCCTTGTAGGTTTCGTTTGCAGCTCCCCTGCAGCAGTGGCAGCAACTGTGGATATAAGATTGAGGATATTGCATGCACACTTTTGGTGCCTTGGAAGTTTGGTACTCAAGGCCTGCTTGTCTCCAGAATTGCAGACATCTTGATACTACTCCACCTCTATCTGACTCACTCTGATCTCTGTTTGCACATCAAGGGTGGAGTCACTCTCCTCTTGTACATTTGATTGCTTTCCTCCTCTTTCTTTCTCTCCTTCTCCTCACATATATCGAAGGAATTTGAGCCCCGGTCTGTGTCGTCCCTGGTCACTTTTCACTGATGTGGTACTCAGAATGTATTTCTCTAATGCTCTCAGCAAGGCACACAAACGTGTGCAGCCTTGACAGGTCCCCCCCCCCCCCCCCCCCCCCCCCCCCTAACAAGCCAATGTGGACGTTCCTCTCCAGTGAGGTGTTGTCTATCCAGTGACAAGGTGACACCCTAAGACTACCTTAGCAACATAGTTCACAGCACTCAGCTTTTTGATGACTTATGCTCTTTCTTCGTTGTTTTGCAGCTTCTTGTATTCTTTGTGCATAACGTTTTTTCCTTTTTCATTACTGCTATGAGGGTTCTGCAAGGTTCTATCAAAGATTGAAGCATGGCGTCTCAACCACAGAAAAATGTTGGTTGGCCTCACATACAAAATTAAGCATCAGCTTGTCAAGCGTTGCTTGTGTTACCTGCCCTGGGGTATCAAGGCTGTGATTTTTGCTTTTTCACAAGAGTATCACGGAAGAGGAGCTTTACGCTTTCTGTGTTCTCCTAGTAAGTCCTGTGGTCCTTTGCATTGGTTTGGGTGAATTCCTCTGTGGATCAAAAAAAATATTGAGGCTCAGGAGATCAAGACATTAAAAGAGACTTATGATCACATAAAATGTGGAATATATATATAATATATAGAAAATGTTTAAAACATATGTAACCTCAAAGACAAACATTCGCCTATCCACAGCAAAAAAAAAAAAACGAATTTAGGAAACTTCCCGCTACATGTTGCCTCCAGTTAGATGTTGGTTCTTGAATGCTGAAATGGTCCGTTTGTTTTGGTAGACACATAAGACCACCGCATAATGTAGCCGTTCTTTTCGCACTTTTACTAAGGTAAAACATCCTTGTCAATATGGGCCAGGGTTTGCGGGTGTTCCTCTCGTCGGTGGCTGTATTTCCGACGCTACTTCTGACATTGTTGTGTTCTATGACTGTACAGCCAACCCGTCCCGCCGCGGAATGAGTATGGTACGTGACGAACTGCCACACAGTTTGATTGGTGAAACACGTCCGTGGTAGAGCCTTAGCGGAAGTTCCCTCTCTCTCTGTTCAAATAAAAACATTAAATAAGGCATATTGGGGATCAAGCAATTGCGCGTAGAATACCAAAGGTAAAAATAAAAGTAACGACCTCATTGTAGCCTATGTAGCGAGTAAGAGTACAGTTTCTTCTTCACAAATCTACTCAAGTAAAAGGTAAAAAGTATAGTGATTTAAACTAACTCCTAGACGTCAAAAAAGAAAAAAAAAAATTTTTTAAAACTTACTCCCGTAAAATTGTACGGAGTAAATGTTAACTCGTTAACTACCCCCTCTGTTGTTTCACGCTGAGAGTGCCTGTATTCGCGCTGGCTGCCTACAAATAATTACATACAAACTTGCCTCCCATTCGCTGTTGCTAACCTCATTGTCTACCGTTAACGTTGGTAGCACGTGGCTACTGTGCTTTTGAAATTTACTAGCTTGTTGCTACCTGAAGCTAACGAGTAAACCATAGCTGGAACGACCGAGTCGAACAACCGAACTGGCTGAGTCAATTCAGTGGCTACTTTGCACTTGGCTAGTACCGGTAGCTGCTAGGGGTAAGTCATAACCTCACTTGTGTTTGTTTTTTTACATATTGATAGCCCTAGTCGTTCAAGGATTCGGGACATGGGGTGACTAGTAACGTTAGTTTGGCTCTCTCTGTGTGTTCGTGCCGTGCAAGGAGTTTCTTCTTGTCTGAAAGCAATGGCTAGCTAGTTTTCTAATTATTCTAGCTACCACTGGCTGAATATTGACAGTCGGACTCGCTCAAGCTGTCGGGACTAACTAACCCCCCCCCCCCCCCCCCCTCCCCCTCCCCTCCCTCCTCTCTGTGGTGACTTTCG
Organism: Coregonus sp. 'balchen'; assembly: GCA_902810595.1. Classification (NCBI taxonomy): domain Eukaryota; kingdom Metazoa; phylum Chordata; class Actinopteri; order Salmoniformes; family Salmonidae; genus Coregonus; species Coregonus sp. 'balchen'. Next base: position 2,820,402 of record LR778273.1, read on the forward strand.
TCAACCATTTTGAAAAGAAGATTGACGACATCCGATCCTCGTTTGTTAAGTCAATAACACCGCTTGGTCCTTCTCACACTGCCCTACCCCTATTCTTTGACTTCTTTCTTTCTCCCTCTCTCTCCCTATAAAATCTTGCGACTTTGACGCAGTCCCCAACACCTCCCGCTTGGGGACGTGGACCCTATCCCCTCCCCTCTCTCATCGACCATCTTCTCCGGTGACCTTCTTCTCCTTACCTCACCGATCAACTTATCCTTGACGCTGGCTATGTCCCTTCCGTCGTCAGAGAGCGAGATTTTGCGCACCCCTTCTCAAAAAACAACACTACTTCATCCTCTGATGTCAACAACTACAGACCATATCCCTTCTTTCTTTTCTCTCCAAAACTATTGAGCTTGCCGTCTTAGCCACGCTCTTGCTATCTCTCTCATAATGACTCCTGATCCAAACCATCAGGTTTCAGGACGGTCATTCAACTGAGACTGCCTTCTATGGGTCACGGATGCTCTCCGCACTGCTAAAGCTCACTCCCTCTTCCTCTGCTCCTGTCCCTTCTAGACCTTTCCTGCGCCGCTATACTGTGAACCAGCAATCCTCCTCTCCAACCCCCTCTCCGAGCTGGGCATCTCCGGCGCCTCACTCTTGGATTGCGTCCTACCCTGACCGGTTCGCGTCCTACCAAGTGGCGTGGCGAGAAGCTGTCTCCTGCACCACGTGCTCTCACCACTGGTGTCCCCCAGGGCTCGTTCTGGCCCCTCTCCATTCCGACTATACACCTAATCCCTTGGCTCTGTCATATCCTCAACAGGGAGTGCCCGTCACTCCTATCATTAAGCTACGCTGACGACCACCACTAATCTTCTCCATTTCCCCCTTCTGAATACCATGTGGCGATCGCATCTCCTGCATGTCTGGCGAGACATATCATATGGATGACGGATCACCACCTCAGCTGACCTTGCCAGACGGAGCTGCTCTTCCTCCGTGAAAGGACTGCCTGTTCATGATCTCCGCCATCACGGTTGCCAACTCCGGGTGTCCTCCCTCCCAGAGCGCAAAGAGAGTTGGCGTGACCCTGACAACACCCCTGTCGTTCTCCCCCGCTAACTCAACGGTTGACCCATCCTGTAGGTTCATTCTCTACAACCTTCGGAGAGTACGACCCTGCCTTTACACAGAACGTCCAGGTCCTAACTAATCCAGGCCACGTGTCCATCTCCTCCCGTCTGGATTACTGCAACTCGCTGTGGCTGGGCTCCACCTGCATGTGCCATTAAACCTAACCCCTACAACTCATCCCAGAATGCCGCAGCCCGTCTGGGTTCACCTTCCCAAGTTCTCTCACGTCACCACACTCCTCGCACACTCCACACTGGGGCTTCCAGTTGAGCTCGCATCTTCTACAAGACCAGTGGGGCTTCTATAACGGCGTTGTGAGGGAACTGCCCATCCGTTACCCTTCAGGGCTCTGATCAGTCCCCTACACCTACACCCAAACGAGGGCATGCGTTCATCCACCTCTGGCCCTGCGGCTCCCCTACACTCTGCGGAAGCACAGTTCCCCCGCTCAGCCCGTCAAAACTGTTTTCGCTGCTCTGGCATCCCCAATGGTGGGAACAAGCTCCCTCACGACGCCAGGACAGCGGAGTCACTCACCATCACCTTCCGGAGACATTTGAAACTCCAACCTCTTTAAAGGAATACCTGGATAGATAAAGTATCCTTCTACCCCCCCCACTCCCACCCCCCCCCCCCCCCCCCCCCAAAAAAAAAAAAAGTGGTTGGTAAAGTGGTTATGCGCCCTGGCTATCAGGTGAATGCACTATTTGTTAATCGCTCTGGATAAGAGCGTCTGCTAAATGGACGTAAATCATAAAAATGTAATGTAATGAACATGCAAATGTTAAGAACCGACTGTTTAGAACTAAGAGGTCCATGAATTGACTGAGGATTTAAAAACTGTATGATTGAAAGAGCGACAGGATGGCTAATATCTGCTGCACCTTCGACGGGCGGACTTACCTCAAATTAAGAAATTGGGTGACTAAACAAGAACAGAACTGTATTATGAATCCAAGAATCAATTATCTAAAATGATGGGGAATAACTTTAGTACTTAAAATGAACTTATTGGCAGCAAGACATCTACTTCATCTTTCATCGAATCAGATGGCTTATCAACACAACCATTGATGTTTTAATGATCTCTTCATGGCAATGGGCAAACTTAGACCGGAAATGCCAACATGAACAGTGACCATCGTAATTCTGCATTAAAAACAACTAAACATTTGTAAAAGTTAGTGTGGGAGAAAGCTGGAAGACTATTTGTTATCAATCAATAATGACAACCCCTGGCATTGACAACGTAGATGGAAGCACTGAGGTGGTACTGACCATGGCTACTCCTATCTGTCATACCTTTAAGCTGATTCTAGAGGAAAGTGTTTTGTCCTCAGGCCTAGAGAACCAAAGTCATTCCGCTACCCAAGAGTGGTAAAGCGTATTTTACTGTTTCTAACACACACCTATCAGCTTGTTGCCAGCTCTTAGCAAACTGTTTTGGAAACAAATGTTGTTTTGACGATACAGCTATTTCTCGTAAACAAATTGACAACAACTTCACCAGGCTTATAGAAAAGGGCGCTCAACATGTATGCACTGACACATATGACTGATTGCTATTTGGTTGAAGAATTGAATTAAGAAGATTGTGGCTCTGTAACGTTAGATTTCAGTGCAAGCTTTGATACTTATTGACGCATGCCCGTTGTTGCAGAAAACATCCGTTTTATGGCTTTTCACATAGATTCAGACCAATCCTATCTAATAGAACCTCAGAGGGTTTGCCTTTTTTTAATGCAGCCTCTCTAATAATAGCAAACATGTAGGGTGTTTTGTAACGCAGGACAGCCTCTTCAGGCAATCTACTATTTTCTATTTTTACATGACCGGTCCACTGCCATTAATAAACCTGTGTATCCATGTATGGCGTATGATTCAACATTTACACGCATCAGCAACCACAGCTAATGAAGGCCTGAAACCCTCACCCAATTCATATTGTTTGGGATGAGTCGGACCGCAGCAAGTAAGGAAAAGCAGCCAACAATGCTCGGCATAATGTGGGAACTCCTTCAAGACTGTTGGAAAGCTTCATCTAATGTTCTGTATTAGGTCCATGTTTCATGTTTTGTGTGGACCCCAGGAAGAGAGGCTCCCGCTGCTTGCTTTCCGCCACAGCTAATGGGGATCCTAATAATATTAACCAAAACCCCCAGGGTGAAATTCCCCTTCAAAATGTTTGGAAAATGAAATATTGCAATCAAGTATTTAACATCTTCAGAACTCAGCGATTCAGACATCTTTTTGGGCACTTCTTAACACAAGTTGTGAATTTTCACATCTTTATATATCTGGCACTCTGGCTCAGTTCGTTGTGTGTTCTACACACTACGATCACGTTAAGATTTATTTTGGGCATACTAACTACATTATATTTCATACATGTATGGGTCATGCAAACGTGAATCCAATAAGACCCCCATTGAGTTATTTGGGCGCCATATTGGGAAAAGGCTCTGTGGGGTTATGTGTAAATCATGTGATGGCCCTCTTCTGCCTTGATTCTTCTTCTCTGGGCTTTGTTCCTGAGAATGCGCCATGAAGGCCATTATCTTTTTATCTGAAGGCATCTTGTCCTGCTTTTTTACAGCATTTTGATCTAGGTGAATCCACCTCCTTATCCTGTGCACTCATCATACCATCCGTCCGGCCTTGTCCTGTTTTCTCTCCTGTGTTCTCATCCATAATTTGTGCTACTTCCGGCCATTTATGGAAGGAAAGCTAACGACACATGTTCTGATGTTTGACTCTCATGGTTGAATTCCGTTTTCCCTGGTTGGTTTTAGTGAGAGAATGAGTGTTATAGATGTGCCGTATACGCCAAAAATAGCGCATTACTGTTGCAGGGATGTACCACCTCTGCTCCTGAGATGGTCGGGGGTTCTCAGTGGCGGTGCTTGGGTAAAATCACCTGATAAGCCAGCCAGGGAAAAAAAGCCATATTAAACCCTACAGTAATGGAGTTGTGATAATTGCTTTGTTGCTTATAACTTGTTATTCATATGCCTTGACCCGTGAATATAGGCCTTAGGATGAGACAATAAAAGACAACACATCAATAAACTACAACACCTTGTTTCAATCACAAAACCTGAGAGCATCTCTGTCCGGTAAAGGCACAAAGCATTTTGGTATGTAGCAAACATTACATGCCTACAGCATGGTCAAGCAGCTAAATGGTTTCCGACCTTTTCGGACAACTAAACTACTATTGATTTGGAACCACTGGGAGTACCAGTCGTAAGAAAACAGGCGCTGCCTCCACTATCCACAGCATTCAACCTATCTAATCACCTATGCTTAGTATACAAACATGACAACTAAAAGAGTACCAAAAAAACCTTTAGCAAACCAAAGTAAGCTATATTTGGCTGTCCCAGGTACTGATTTTGTGTGTGTGTGTTAAGATGAAAAACATGTTGACTCACCTTACTTTTAGAGAAACACCATGCCATCCTCCTCTTTCATGTTGCCTAAACGGTCTCTACTCTGTCATACATTACAAAACCACGCTTTTAGTTTTTTTTTTGTTTTTTTTGTTGTCCTAAGCTACTGCTAAAATGCTTGCTCGCTAAAACTAAACGTCCTTTCATGGGCAAACGATGCACCAACCACTAGTTAACATTACCTAACGTTACTACATCTAACTACATGTTGAACTTCCTCCTCCAGGCCAGGGCAGCACTGTACAGTGGGAAAAAAGTATTTAGTAGCCACCAATTGTGCAAGTTCCTCCACTTAAAAAGATGAGAGAGGCCTTTAAATTTTCATCATAGTAAACGGCAAACTAGACCGACAAAATGAAAAATAATCCCAAAATCACATCTACGGATTTTTAATGAATTTATTTACATATGGTGAAAATAAGTTTTGGTCAATAACAAAGTTTTCAATACTTTTGTTATAATATACCCTTTGTTGGCAACGACACAGGTCAAATTTTTATGTAAGTCTTCACAGTTTTCACACACTGTTGGGGCTGTTATTTTGTTTGGGCCTAACATTCCTCCATGCGTCTCCTCTAGAGCATGATGTTTTGGGGGCTGTCGCTGGCAACCGACTTTCAACTCCCTCCAAAGATTTTCTATGGGTTGAGATCTGGAGACAGGCTAGGCACTCCAGGACCTGGAAATGCTTCTACGAAGCCACTTCCTTCGTTGCCCGTGCGGTGTGTTTTGGATCATTGTCATGCTGAAAAAGACCCAGCCACGTTCATCTCAATGCCTGCTGATGGAAGGATGTTTTCACTCAAAATCTCACGATACCTAGGCCCATTTCATTCTTTTCCTTTTACACGATCAGTCGTCTTGTCCCTTTGAGAAAAACGCCCCAAAGCATGATGTTCCACCCCCCACCCAGCTCACAGAGGTATGGGTTCTTTGGATGCAACTCAGCATTCTTTGTCCTCCAAACACGACGTGGATTTACCAAAAAGTATATTTTGCGGTTTCATCGGAACCAGATTGACTTCTTCCCCTCCTCTTCTGGCTCATCCAAATTGCACTTAACAAAACTTCAGACGGGCCTGGACATGTAACTTGCTTAAGCAGGGGACAAACATCTCGCACTGCAGGAGTTGAGTCCCGGGCGGCGTAGTGTGTTACTGATGGTAGGCTTTGTTACTTTGGTCCCAGCTCTCTGCAGGTCATTCACTAGGTCCCCCGTGTGGATCTGGGATTTTTGCTCACCGTTCTTGTGATCATTTTGACCCCACGGGGTGAGATCTTGCGATCGAGGGAGATTATCAGTGGTCTTGTATGTCTTCCATTTCCTAGTAATTGCTCCCACAGTTGATTTCTTCAAAACCAAGCTGCTTACCTATTGCAGATTCAGTCTTCCCAGCCTGGTGCAGGTCTACAATTTTGTTTCTGGTGTCCTTTGACAGCTCTTTTGGTCTTGGCCATAGTGGAGTTTGGAGTGTGACTGTTTGAGGTTGTGGACAGGTGTCTTTTATACTGATAACTAGTTCAAACAGGTGCCATTAATACAGGTAACGAGTGGAGGACAGAGGAGCATCTTAAAGAAGAAGTTACAGGTCTGTGAGAGCCAGAAATCTTGCTTGTTTGTAGGTGACCAAATACTTATTTTCCACCATAATTTGCAAATAAATTCATTAAAAATCCTACAATGTGATTTTCTGGAGAAAAAAATTCTCAATTTGTCTGTCATAGTTGACGTGTACCTATGATGAAAATGACATGCCTCTCTCATCTTTTTAAGTGGGAGAACTTGCACAATGGGTGGCTGACTAAATACTTTTTTTCCCCACTGTATGAATTTATGGTTGGATCAGAATCACTATTATAATAATTGGCCAGTACAGAGAATTAAGTAAAACCACAAGTCCAAATCCCCATCTTTGTCCATGGCTAATTTAGGAAAGGGTCGATTTTAGCTATATAGCTACACCCTTAGAAAAAAAGGTGCTATCTAGAACCTAAAACGGTTCTTCGGCTGTCCCCATAGGATAACCCTTTTTGGTTCCATGTAAAACACTTTCCACAGAGAGTTTCTACCTGGAACCAAAAAGGGTTCTACCTACAACCAAAAAGCGTTCTCCTATGGGGACAGCCGAAGAACCCTTTTGGAAACCTTTTTCTAAGAGTGTAGCCACCGCAGGACAACGACACAACTTCTAAATGTGATGTGATTGGTCTGAAGCCAAATCCAAACTGGCTTCCTTTGAGACTTGTTTTGGTGCGCCAGGACCACTCACAGCTGAGCTTACTCAGTTTAGCACAATGCTGATTGGCTATTATTTTTTAAAATGTATCAAGGGAGACCAAATGTGACCCACCACCTGGATGTAGCAACATTTGAAATTGTGTTTTTTACATTGGATAAAAGTAGAGATTAAGAGCTAGAAGATGGTATATCATACAATGCGGTTGAGGAACAATGGGAAAGTAATTCTGCTTTGAAAGTTGATAAACTTGTAACCCCACATTTGGGAAAATGGGCCATGAATGTTTTGGTACACCTACTGGAGAGCTCTTATTATTTATTATTATTATTATTATTATTATTATTATTATTATTATTATTATTATAGCTCTTCTTCGTCTACACCCATTCAGCATCGTTCACACCATCTCTTTAAGGATTCACATGAGGCCATGCGCTAAACAGAGTGAGAAGTGTAGTAAACAACCAAAGATTTCAAGACTAAAAGTGGTGAAAGTAGTAGCAAGAGGTAGTAGTAAAAATACACTTTATCTAGTCCTTGGCCTATATCCTAATCTGACTTTGGTGCGGGTCATGTTGTTCTTCACATTACCATCTCCGGTAAACACACACTATATCAAATAAAATCTAGTTTATTGTCACATGCACAGGATACAGAAGGTGTAAACGGTACAGTGAAATGGTTACTTGCATAGTGGAGTCTTTTGTTTAGACATGTATCTAGCTAGCTAGCTAAACAATGAACCATAATCCCAACTCATATTACCATGCACCGGCTCTGACGCTTGTCGGATGTGGCAGGGCTTGCAAACTATTACGGACTACAAAGGGAAACCCAGCCGCGAGCTGCGCAGTGACGCGAGCCTAACAGACGGGCTAAACACCTTTTATGGTCGCTTCGAGGCAAGCAACACTGAAGAATGCATGAGAGGACCAGCTGTTCCGGACGACTGTGTGATCACGCTCTCCGTAGCCGATGTGAGCAAGACCTTTAAACAGGTCAAAATTCACAAAGCCATGGGGCCAGACAGATTACCAGGACGTGTACTCAGAGCATACGCGGACTAACTGGCAAGTGTCTTCACTGACATTTTCAACCTCTCCCTGACTGAGTTTGTAATACCTACATGTTTCAAGCAGACCACCATAGTCTCTGTGCCCAAGAAAGCGAAGGTAACCTGCCTAGATGACTACCGCCCCGTAGCACTCACGTCGGTAGACATGAAGTGCTTTGAAAGGCTGGTCATGGCTAACATCAACACCATCATCCCAGAAACCCTAGACCCACTCCAATTCGCATACTGCCCCAACAGATCCACAGATGACGCAATCTCAATTGCACTCCATACTGCCCTTTCCCACCTGGACAAAGAAACACCTATGCTGTTCATTGACTACAGCTCAGCGTTCAACATCATAGTGCCCACAAAGCGCATCACTAAGCTAAGGACCCAGGGACTAAACACCTCCCTCTGCAACTGGACTTCCTGACGGGCCGCCCCCAGGTGGTAAGGGTAGGCAACAACACATCTGCCATGCTGATCCTCAATACGGGGGCCCCTCAAGGGTGCGTGCTCTGTCCACTCCTGTACTCCCTGTTCACCTACAACTGCGTGGCCAAGCACAACTCCAACACCATCATTAAGTTTGCTGACGACACAACGGTGGCAGGCCTGATCACCGACAACAATGAGACAGCCTATAGGGAGGAGGTCAGAGACCTGGCAGTGTGATGCCAGGACAACAACCTCTCCCTCAACGTGAGCAAGACAAAGGAGATGACTGTGGACTACAGGAAAGGAGGGCTGAACACGCCCCCTTTCACATCGATGGGGCTGTAGTGGAGCGGGTCGAGAGTTTCAAGTTCCTTGGTGTCCACACTTTACCAACAAACTATCATGGTCTAAACACACCAAGAAAGTCGTGAATAGGCACGACAATGCCTTTTCCCCCTCAGGAGACTCTGGCATGGGTCCCCAAAATCATCAAAAAGTTATACAG